>JAOWCC010001430.1:0-44911 GCA_030867875.1 Actinernus sp. WN-2022
GAATGCTTTGAAAAAAAGGCGTCGATTGCGAACGTTCTTGAACTTTTTCAGTATGTCAATAATTATTCCACTAGTTACCCCTTTACCCCTATTTGTTATAATTATATCTTGAATACAGACATGAAGTTCTGTGAAATAATGATATGTAATCACTATTTATCAGTTAGTATAGTTATTTGGACTTTAGTCTATGTACGTTATTGTACGAGACTCCAAATAAAAAATGTCTGTGTCCGGATGTAAATGAAAATGTCCCAGAATTCATCATTTTGCCCCCTCCCATAATAAAAATGTCACAGAATTCATCATTTTGGCCCTTCCCTCCCCCAGAATAAAAAATGTCCCAGAATTCATCATTTTGCCCCCCCTCCCCCAGAATAAAAATGTCCCAGAATTCATCATTTTGCCCCCCCCCCCCCCGAGAATAAAAATGTCCTAGAATTAATCATTTTGCCTCCCTCTCCCCAGAATAAAAATGTCCCATAATTCATCATCATCCCCCCCCCCCCCCCCCCCCCATTTTCATTACCTCCCTACGCCCCTGATGTCATTAATATAATTGTTACTACTAAACACAGAGTTCCACTGTTTCCTATGTGTACGTAGTATGACCGCAACTTACCCTGATGTTGAACTTAACAGTTCCATTCTTGACTGGTGAAACTTCTTCCCCAAACACTATTTCGCCTTCTTCTTCAAAAATATAGATATCGCACGTCAAGGTCGCCCCAGTGGTAGCGATAAATGCCGAGAAGTTGAAGCTCTTTGCCTTTAATCCCTGAAGCTGTGTGTTTACCACAGAGCTGAAGGTGAAGTCTTGATTCGCGAAGGTATTGAATGAATGCTTTTTATTGCCAGTGCTTCCAACAGTATTGTTGTTTGAATCTCTTTCTTGCATGCCTTCCATGCTGATTTTAATAGTATCATTATCACCTTTATCTTTCATGCTAAGCTCAATTTTTCCCGAATGGCCGAGGACCTTTACCTTCACGTTGCCAGCTTCACTTTCCTTGTCTGCAGCGGCTTGTAAGATCTGTCAATCAAAATACAGGGGGGATGTTGAGTACCGCTAGTCCAGGTCCGGGCAGTTTAATGTATAGTATAATTTTTTTCCAATAATTTATTAGGCGATATGTACACATCTAAATAAATGCCCAAATTATTTATGTCCATATTTTTGACTGATTTTCAACCATAAATAGACTAAAACATTGTATTATAAAATTTTAGACGGCCCAACAGTCTTCGACGAAAAAGGAACTTTGTTGAGAGATGTTGTTGACGTTCAATATTGCTCGGCTGAACCGTTAAAGTTTGTATTTGGTGATGAAGTTATGTTTTGACAACCGTAGGAATCATGCGATTAATCGGATAATAATTAATATACATGTAGATATAAAAATACTAAATTCTGAGTGCAAACACAGTTAATTCGATGCAAACCGACTAGTTAATTCAGTGCAATAACTAGTTAATTAGGTGCAAACACGGTTAATTCGTGCAAAAAATAGTATGAATGTACTCAATTGTAAAAGAGACACAAACTGATGGCGGCCATAAAACGAAAATACAAATAAAGCTTAATTTCCCATCAAAATCGTTGGATTTCACTTCAAAACTCTTTGAATGCAACTTTAAAATATTTATCGAGTTGAAACAAAAGAAATTTACAATTGAATACTGACTTGCTGAAACGATACCCCGTACGCGATTAACTGGTAACGAAAATTTGCACAACGCAAGCATACAAGAGAAAAATCGTTCATGAATAGTACTGAAAAATGCACTTACCAAAGATATTGACAAATAGAAGCACAGAAATGGAACAAATAAGGAGGTCTGTTCATGTTTAGTTCCTCGGTTGACGCGTTAATGTCTGTTAATGGTTCTGTTCGTAGAATAACGAAACTTCTTGACTGAAAGTTTCGCGAGATTCGATCTGCTAATATATGGCCATCCAGACTTTGTTTAAAGTAAAGACGTAAAATGCTATTGTCTCAATTTTGTCTTGGTATGATAACGTAATCATAAAAGTGTTCGGCACACCATCCTGACGCAATTCCACGCATTAAGGCCCTTTGAACTTGCCTATGAACTTTGCCTTTAGTTTGAAATTGTTTTCTTCCCTTCAGTACCATTGATTTAGAAACTCGAGCTAGTTTAGTACACATCTAAATCAATACCCAGATTACTTATTTCCATACTTTTTGACTGCTTTTCAACCATAAATAATAGACTAGAAAATTGATTTATAAATTTAAGACCAACAACCTTCGACGCAAAAGGAACTTTCCAGTGAGATGTTGTTGACGTCATTGCTCGGCTGAACCGTTAAGTTCGGTATTTGTTGATTAATTTCTGTTTTGACAACAGTAGAATTATGCGATTAATCGGAAAATTATTTTGACTTGCTAGTTTTGTTTACGTTTCAGTTCTTGTAGCGTTGGAAACCGTGACAACAAAGAAGAATGAAATTTCCAGATTTCACTTTTTCCCCCCATGTCTTATTACAACGAGCGTGAGTGTACGTTGTGAAATAGAATACTTTCTAATGATGAGTCGGGATTGAAGAGCTGGAAGTTAATAAATTATTAGTGGCTGACGGTGGCTATATTTCGTCTTTAAGAACAAAGTAAAGTTTATGAATATGCAAGCTGAGCTATATATCTTTAGTGCCAACTTTCTAATAAATATGCAAAGTGAGTCCCGAGCCTGTTGGGAATAAATTTTAATTTCAGATCTCTACAGTAATTCTGTTTACAATTCTAATGCGTTTCGCCGGAAAATTTGCATTGTATATTTTCTCAATATCCGTCGGATTCGTTTTATTTACCATACCTCGCATTCGACATTCCCTCCGGCATAAACGCATTTTCAAAGACCACAGCTATACTTAAAAAAGAAAACTCAAGTGAGTCTTATTAAGTAAAATAATGGCCGAGTTGACAAGTACCAGAAAGCTTCAAGAGTTAATTGTTTTTCTCGTTGACATCTCTAAGATCGTCTGATTAGCAATTCTAATTATTTCGTATTCGTTTTACACCGTGCACTATCAGATCTAGCCTCCTCCACAGGCAACTCCTACTGAGTAAAATAGAAAAAATCGAGAAAAAAGATGTGAAACTGGGCTTCGTGGTAGTGTAGTGGCTGGGGTTTAAACCAGCTCTTAGTTCGCCCTTGGAGTAACCAGATTCTGATGACTATGATTTTTATTGAGGCAGATGTCATGCTGATGAGGCCCAACGGCAAGGACGAAGCAGCTGTACATGGTTACAACTCCACGGGTAATAAGATGTGATCTATGAGCATGTGTGTGAGACGCTAGCTACATCTTAGCGTGTGTTTGGTAGTGCCATGCAACTTGCTTGGTTTAAAATCGACAGCATTTAAATCTGAGAAAGTTCCTAAGTACTCGTAAACATTCAGTTCTATTTCATTCGAGTTCAAAGTTGATTTTAGCTAGCTATAGCAAAGGGAATGGACTGTTACTGCACTGAGCTCCTCAGGACAGTTATAAAGCGAGTTAAAATGCCGACATTGTGACGTCGTTCTTGTTCTTTTAACATGTTTGAAATTGTAAGTTATCGACTACTAAGGCGACTGTAAAACTTGGACAACACTTGACTTGGGCGCGGAAGGTTAAATTGAATTGGCCGCACAATCGACTTTGGAAAAAACTAGAGGGACTACTCGCGAAACTATCGAATGTTAACCCTGTATAAATTTATATGCTTATCAAAATGACTATAAATGGTGGGCGCGAAGGCTCTTTTACACGGGTGGTTCGCTGCGATTTCAGTGATGCCAATTTAACTGACTTACCAGTCATCCGCTGTTTCGGCATGATCAGTATCGCAAATGCTTCGAACAAAATTGCTCGAAATTTGGTGCCATTTCGGTGCTATGATTGTTCAAAAATGCGGATACCCAGACGAAATTAAGTTACCAAAATCTACTTAAACTACGCCGCAAAAAGTGATTTTCGTCGCTTGCGACGCGGCTATATGTGAGTTGAATTTGTTTGTATCCGTCGCTCTGGCTCCGAAGGTTTTTCTTCGGGTCCACCGATTTTCAGGCTCCCTCCACAAAAACCGACACACTCAATAGGAGATATTGTAGTTGAGTCTACGAATAGCAGTTTCAGCGGTATTGACCCGAACGCCTCACTTCAATGTAATGAAGCGCCATTGAAACCATCATTCTTACACGACACCAACACCCTCCTAAACAAGCACGACTAATTTAGATACACAGTTTGAATAGCGCTTCATTACATTGAAGTGAGGCGTTTGGGTCAATACCGCTGAAACTGCTATTCGTAGACTCAACTACAATATCTCCTATTCCATTTCGATCTGTGGTTTAGCCGGGTCCTGGCTTTGATCAGCCCCTATGGTTGTTTCAGGTCCCGTTAGAAATTCAGTTTAAATATATATATATATATATCAATTGACGTCGATTATTTAGCAATACTGTGGATTACAAGTGAAAAAAAAAACACAGAAAAAAACGTAGCACTTACCAAAGACATCGACAAACAGAAGCACAAAAAAAATGGCACAGCTAAGGAGTCTGTTCATGTTTAGTTCCTCGACGTTGACGCGTTGCAAGTTTCTGTTGGTAGAACAACGAAGCTTCCTGGCTGAATGTTACGCGAGTCTGCTAATATATGCGCACCCATGTTGTTGTTTTGTTCAATGAAAAAACACCTGTCAGTCGATAGGAACAATTAGAGAGATCGGTATTGGCTGCTCAGTCGGCAAGAGTCACGAAAGCCATATTAGGGCCTTTCAGTAGTATCTCGGCGCTGACCAAACGATTGCGGGCTTTGTTGACGAGATTGGCGACATGTCTATATGCTTACGAATGCGTACATTTCACCCAGAAAATTACGCTCGCATATGGCGGTCATTTTGGTTGTAGTTTCACTCGTAATATATATGGCACTCACCTTATGACACTGACTGACGGGGATGCTTATCGTACCTTTTAGGGATTAAAATGTGTAGTTTGGTACCACTTAGGTTGTTCAATTTGAAACGTCCATAGTTGTGGTCAGTATTGTATTAGAGTGCAGTCATTATAGACTCGTCATTATACCCGTGAAACAAAATCAAAAAAGTATTGTTTACAATTGCTGATATTAAGAAAGAAGAACCAACTATCATTCAACTGAGCCGACATTCCGGCAGCGACTACGTGGTAAATTTGACAAACCTTGGGAGTGATGTAACTAGTCCTGTTTTTACTGATCGAGTCCAAAGAACATGCTTTTAACGTAAGTTGTTCGGCGGCATGTTCACATAATATTCGCTGATTCGGTGAAACGTTTAGATATTAATCAAGCGCGAGCGTGGCCGTCGCTCGCTGTCGCGACTTCGTTGATAGCCTGCGTAGCTCGGCTCAAAAAGGCACGGAAAAGGGCCCGGAAAAGGGCTCGGATGGGCCGGAAAGTCCTCTTTCCCTTCCGAACCCTTTCCGAATCCTTTTCCGGCCCATCCGAGCCCTTTTCCGGGCCCTTTTCCGTGCCTTTTTGAGCCGAGCTACGCAGGCTACTTCGTTGACAAATTTCAACTTTATACAAAAGTAAGCGGTCGACTTGACCAGTGTGGAGTGAGGTTTCTTTGAAGTGCTTATTCAGTAAAAAATACAATATTCTTCTACTTGTACTTTTACGTCATTAATCCACAAAGGCATTGACCATCACGTTATAAAGTGCGATAATTCTAATTATATAATTAATGACTACTCTCGAAAATATGTTCAGTTCGACTTAATTAATGTCAAACTAAGTAACACATAAGGGATTTGACGTGTGTAACTATACAAATTCATCTATGTGTTTGTATTAAAATCTAATAAAAATCGTCTAGGGCATCCCTAAAGCCCTTGAGTGAGGGCCGATCTGTGATATTAGTTGGCAGGCTGATCCTGTTACAATTCTCAGAAAACGTGAATGCTTTTCTTCTAGTTTTCGGCTTCTAATTAATTTCTATAATTTTAATTTCTATACCATCTGTCTCGATACGCCTGTTATCTTTTATAATATAGATACGCGCACTCTGATTGGCTAAAAAGCCATGGTTTGCCCTGTTTCATTGTTTTCAACTGGCGGTTTCCTTTCATCGCGCGCGTAAATCTATATTATAAAACAGATAAAGAAGCGCCTTCGGCTTGTGCTTTAACATTTCTCTCATGTTCTCAAATGCCCTAGTATAAAACATGGCTAAGGCTTCTTTATTTGTTAAATAATTACTGCACAGTCATTTATTTTAATACCATTTAGAATACTTATCGTGTAACAATAGCCCGATTTACATGACAATCATTTTGTTACGACACTCTTAAATCTGGGCTCTCGGGCCGATAAGTTTGGGACCGGACCGGTCCGGCACTCTTGATTTACACGACAAAAATCAAGAGTGCCGATCCCAAAATTATTGGCCCGCGAGCCCAACTTTAAGGGCGCTTTCCATTTACGAGAACTGACTAGTCTGACTGACTGGACCAGTTCTCAGAACTGACACGTTCCATTTAAGAACTGGCCGGTCAGACCAGTCAGTTTGCGTAAATGGAAAGCGCCCTAAGAGTGCCGGATCCAAAATGAATGACGCCGGGAAACCGGGCTAAACTCGGGCTTATATGTACATTGAGCCAAATACACTAAACTTGAACTTCTAATTTTAGTATTTGAGGACAATACTGTTTTGCAGGTTGTGAATAAAGAAAGGTTAATTTAACCAAACACGTGCTGTGTATTTGAAATGTCGTTTGCAACTTTGTTTTTGTCGTAGGTCAGTTTAATACGAAATGTATATCCTGTGGTCTAAATTTTTAGATTTAGACTTTCGCAAATGCCTTCTGTTGCACTTTCAGGTCATGTTTTGTGTATTTCGACAGCTCCTCAAGCCCAACATTCACTTGTAATAAGACAAGTAGGCTGTAAAATGTGTAGGCCCAGGCCTACGGGCCTATATAGGCTAGATACGCCCTTGAAGCCTATAGCATTGATTCTGGTGTCAGTTTCGTGCGTGCTTATACAAGACATCTGGATAAAGGTTCTAGGTTGCCCCAGAGGGCACTCTTGTTTACGTAATGGTATTTTGATACAGAAAGAAATTGAGCTTTTTAAAAGTGCCTATGAAGTGACAATATCGACCTCGTTTTATTTTATTTTCTTAAATTTTAGTCTTCCCTTCGTCATTTTGTGTAATTAAAAATACATTTGGAGATTCCGAGTAATGCACGAAAGCCAACGACACATTCAATTGCTCCCGAATAGAACTTCACGACCACTTATCGACAATGTTAACAAACCCACATCTTACGCGCGTCATAGGACTCGATAACATAGTGTCTATACAGCTTCTTAAGAAGCAGTAGACACACATTATTGGGCTTATAGAAACATTATATTTAGACACTAGGTCCCAGTCCTTTATCAGTTTACAAAATGGCTAATATCTATGCATCCTTCTGCGTCTAGCTTTTTCAGACTCTAATTCTGATATCGTAACCTAATTATAATAAAGCGATATTTTACTAGAACCAGACTTCAGTAGAACTTCTACAGAATACCCCGTAACTCTAGCTATTTCCGCATCGCCAGTGGCTAAAGCAAAGGAAAGGCAATGAACGCAACGCAAAGCAACAATTAGGATTAACGCAACGCAACGAGTTTGGAGTAATGTTGTAATCTGCACTAAATACATCACGCAGTCTGCCGTTAGACTTCGAAACAGCAAGTAAATTGAAGGGACCACAGACGAAATGATAAACAATCGGATCTCCTAGCGTGTAGGGATCTGATCAGCAATATGTAAGGGTTAGAGATTGATGTGAGGGCTTATTTATCGGCAAATATAGGCACTTGCTGACTGTATGATGAACGAAAAATAATGAATACTTCATGAGGCCGAAGTATGAAGACATTTTGAGTTCATCGTACAGTCAGCAAGTGACTAGTTTGCCGATAAAGCACAAACATAAAGTCTCTAACCCTTTTAAAGGGACTGTGTCATGGCGAGAGACCTTTCCATTACATTAGAAGTCCGGGTCGGACACGGTCATTATCAGCGATTCTCATACTCGCGCACATGTGGGATGGTAAAAATCAAAGCAAATATTCAAAATTTACTAATAAACTGTGTAAATATAAGTCTTCAAGTAAAATATCGAAAATACTTTCAATCAAGTATTGAAGGAAGGGAGTTTAACTGCTTTAACTGTTTGTAATCAATTAACAGCCACCAAATCGAACACTGACAGCCCCTTTAATGAACACTTTAATCAAACTGAGTGCACTGTCAGCAGTGAATTTTAATTGAAATCAGTTGTCAATAACATAAAGAAATCAAATATTTCGCACGAATTAAATAATTTTACGGTAAATATCTCCACAAAGAAATGTCATTTCAATAGACAATGAATGAACACAGTACTTTTAATATCCAACTAAGTAGAGAACTTTGCAAAGAATAATTTACTTTGGCGTTCGGTCACTGAGGGAAACAAAGACAAAGCGAAGCCGCCTTGCGAGCTCAATTGAATCAGTATGATTGTACATTTTAACTAGAAAACGTCTCTTGGCGCGTTTGGTATGGTTAGGATGACAAAGAGTGCAAGAGATATTGATGATGGAGGGGAGGTACTCAACAAAGTTTTAACGGGAAGGCTCCTCCCCGAGGTTCAAACCCTTTCCCTTTTATGTACCATTTTTGACAGAAAAGGTACCCCTTTCATGTACCTTCCATAAAAAAAATTCCCCTTTCACATACCCACAGTAGAAACACTGCATCCTTTTCTATACGCTAATAATCGAGCGACTTTTACTAAACGTTTCACTCCAGTAACCCTTAAAATACGTACTTGGATGAATCAGCCGTTAGGTGCATGCGTCTGTTCGAGATATTTTGAAAGGCCCTTTTAAATACCTATTAAAATGACAGTTTTCCCTACCCTTTTCTATACTCAACTCGTGAAATCTCTACCCTTTTATATACCTCCAGCCTGAAAAGGTACCTCTTTCGGGCGGAGCCTCTCGTACAGTCCATTATAGGGAGTACCCCCCCCCCCAAAAAAAAAAACCCAAACCCGGATGTTTACTATAAACTGCACCAGCTCTCACTGAAAAACCTCTTGGGCTTGAGGATGTAGTACGTAACCAACGTCTGTTGCAGCTGCTTTGTATGGCAAACCGGCTCGATCAAATACCCTATTGACCAGTTCTCCAGGTTTACCATACACAGGGCATTTAATGCGCTCACTTAGCTTCACCAAACATTTGAGGGCTTCCTGGGCCTCCTCCGTTCCCAGGTGTGCAACTAGCTTGCTGTTGGAAGAATAAGTTGCGAATACCTCAAACACATTCGGGTGAGTTTTGGGGTCGGGGCGAGTGACGTGGAACGAGATAGCCTTGTTTGACTCGGTGTAAATGAGATCTTTGAAGACCTGAGTGACTTTCTCGACATTGCCTTCCGCATTAAAGAGACCTGAAGTCTTCTTCGTTTTCTTGGCTGTGAGTTCCATTAGTAGAAGGACTGCACCGGGGTCCCCAGGTTCAACTTCAAAGTCTGGTGACTCTTGCAGTAAGTAGCCAGTGACTGTGCCAGGGTACTTGGACATGAAGATATCGCAAGTCGATGTCACGGTCGAGTCCTCTAACATGGGCCCGTAGGAATAAAATGTCGACCTCAGTTTGTGCTTATCGGGAGGATTAAAGCCATTGTCGAAGGCCTTCATAACGTTCTTTTCATTTGCGTGGGCCCCAAACACAGCGACGTCTGTGTATAATTCCGTAAACTGTAAAAAGTTTGGTCTGTTCTCTGGATCAGGGTGAGAGAAATGATAGGTGATCACACCCGGGTGAGGATGGTCTAACTGGAACTGTGCCATGACTTCAAGTGTATTTAGAATTGCTTTGACTGATTCGGGGCCCTTACACTCCCAGTCGACACGTAGAAAGAGAGGAGTCAGTCCGCGCAAGTTTTGCTGTTCGGCACCCATATCCGCCATCTTAGCTACAGAGGTTAAATTGTTTGCTCAGTGTTAATCAGACAATATGGAAGTGATGTTGGTTCTTGCTATAATCAACTAGTAGCTCTCAGAGATTCTCTCGTCCTCCCTTAGCTTCGCTTCTCGCTCTGTGGCGGCGTAACGTAGTCGGGTAGTAAAATGGCCTATGTACACTGTTGCTCACTCTCAAAAAGAGTAATTTATGCACAACATTACCCGTATCGCATTACGGTGTTCATTCAAAGATATCGATAAAATCACCAGCATATCGCCTTAAAATAAATTCGTTACATGGTTTATTTCCTGAAAGCTATATGTCCTGTATTGCTTGATATTCTAGTTCTAAAATATCTTTGTTTTAGAGAACATCGGCGACATGAAGTGATCTTAATTACAAGAAACCGGAAGCCTTATATTTGTGAAGTTTAATATTCCGTGACCGAATCCTCGATGTTTTGCCACAGGCTTCCCAGACTCGACGTATATTTCCCGCTTATTAGTTTGTTGGGTTACCTGTGGTTTATCGATTACTTTCATAACGATCTCAGAAGAGTTTATATAATTGCTCCGTGTGAATTCTCTTTTCCTATTCCTACGAAATAAATCTTCAATAATAAAAGATTGATACTTAATGAAGTTGTGTGAGTGGTTTTTTGGCGATTTCGGGCCTTCTAAAGCAATTTATTAGGATTCAAAATTTTGACCGTTGGCCGCGGCTCTAAAAAAAATTACAAGGTAGGCAACTAGACCTCGCCAAAGCACAGACTCACCTCAAAGACCACCCAAAAATCGGCACTTTTCTTCCTCGCTCGTTATTCAGCTTTCGGCACAGGTGGGAATAGTTATCAAGTAGCATCTGACCCGAGATTTAGGAAAATCCATCAAATTTATCACCGCCAAACGGCCTCCTCAAGACCCCAAAAGCGCGACCATCCAATGATCTGTAAGAACCAGACCGACCAAAGCGGTCGAAAATTTTCCCGCCCCTACCCAAAACGATGCAAATCGCCTTTTTTTATGGGGGACCCTCAAGCGTGAAATTATACTTCTGCTCGAGCGAGGAACTGAAACAAATATATCGCCAATCAGAGGATCTTTACTATGCTTTTAATGAAACTGGCGATTACCGACTAATTTTAAATTTGGAACTCGCGAAAATTTCTCACGTGGAACTGTCATAACACTCGGTGAAGACCCCAGCTCACTATCTTGGTCCGGCTCTGATTGGCGATATATTTGTTTCCGTTCCTCGATCGGAAGTATAATTTCACGCTTGGGGTCCCCCATGAAAAAAGACGATTTGCACGTTTTGGTTTTTTTTTTTAGAGGCGGGAAAATTTTCAACCGCTTTGGTCGGTCTGCAGGTTCTTACAGATCATTGGAAGGTCATTGATGATCACTCCTTTCTGCCACTCTTTCCGTCCAAGTCTGAAAGGTTTTAGACGTACTTAAGGTTTCTGGCTGGTTTGTCGTACCTTGTGGCTTGAGCCTCTTTGTTGTGTTTCATTCTGATTGAGTCCATCTGCATGAATTCTTTGCCTCTTGGTTTGAGTAGATTGTCAGTAGTAGGTATGAGTGTTCTTGTACGCCTATTGAGTAGTCGCTGTGCTGGACTACTCCCTGCTCCTTGGGTTGGAGTGTTCCTTATTTCAAGTAAAGCAATGTGGGGGTCAGTATTGCTTTTGGCACACTTGCTCATCATGGTTTTTGCTGCCTTCACTCCTGCTTCAGCCTTGCCATTTGCGTTAGCGTGCCCTGGAGACGATGTGCAGTGTTCGAAGTCCCAGTTGGCTGCAAAGTCATTAAACTCTTGTGCAGCGAACTGCGGTCCATTATCACTAATTACGGTAGATGGGATTCCATTTCTGGAGAAGTTCTGTTTGAGTTTCTTGATGACAGCATTAGCTGATGTGCTTGTCAGGTGGTCAACTTCCCAGAATCCATTAAAGTAGTCGATTGTTAAAAGTACTCTCGCTTTTCCCATGTGAAGAGGTCTACTCCTACTTTCTTCCATGGAAACTGTGCTTCGATGGTCATCAGAGGTTCTTTCTGCTGCGCTCGGCAATAACTTTGGCAGGCATCACACGTACCCGCCAACTGCTTTATTTCAGAGGACATGCCGGGCCAAAATATGCACTCACGAGCTCGTATGAGCATGCTCTCACCTCCTAAGTGTGAATTATGAAGGCGCTCTTTGATGAACTTCCTTTGGCTCTCTGGAACAACGTCTCGGTCCCCTTTGAATATAAGTCAGTCCATCATGGAGTGCGAGTTCATCTCTGTAAGACAAATAAGGTGTGACCTGTACCGGTAAGTCCTGTCTGGCTTCTGGTCAACCTTGTAGGATTACTGTTTTGAGAGTATTCATCACTTCATCTGTTTGGGTTGCTTCCTTCAGTTGTGTCAGTGTCTCTTGTCTAACTCTGAGGTGTCCATCTGCACTCACTCGTGCAAAGTGGTCCTTGTGACCGACATGAGATAGGTATGCACGGGACAACATGTCAGCTATGTACATTTCTTTACCTTACTTGTAGATCACTTCAGTGTCATACTGTAGCAACCTCAATAGCATTGCTTGAATGCGCTTTGGAGCTTTGTGAAGTGGCTTTTTCACAATCATTTCAAGAGGTTTGTGATCACTGTGTACTATATTGTATGTCTTTCGTCCAAAGGTATACTGGTGGAATCGTTCCAGTGAGAATACAATAGCTATATAAACATTCTTTCTCGATTTGTGAGTACTCAGACTCTGTAGATGACAGGGCGCGACTGGCGTAACCTAGGGGTTTGCCGTCTCGAAAGAGTACCGCACCTTTTAGAAGTCTGTGCTTGAAGCATCACACTGGATTACTAGCTCTTTAAATGGGTCATAGTACACAAGAACTGGTGCTGACGTCACAAGTCTTTTGACTTCAGCTATGGCTCTGACTTGTTCTTCCGTCAAACTCCCACTCAGTACCTTGGTGGGTTAGACGTCTCACCGGCTCCATGACTGCCGAGAGTTTAGGAAGGAACTTAGCAAGGTAAGTGACAGTTCCTTGTAGTCGCCTTATTCCTGCAGCATCAGTTGGGTTTTCCATCTTCAGAATTGCTTCTATCTTCTTATCATCAGGCTTAAGACCCTCACTGGTGACCAGATGACCAAGAAATTCAACTTCATTAGTCTTGAAGACACTTTTCTGTTTGTTCAACTTGATGTTCTTCTCAGCACAATTACTTAGCAGCTTTCTCAGTTTCTCATCATGATATTCCACAGAACTTCCATACACCAGAATGTCGTCTGCTACACAGACTGTTCCTGTTAGGCCTTCTAAGCACTCGTGTAACTTTCTCTGAAAGATTTCAGAGCTAACATTCAAGCCAAATGGTAGGCGGAGCCAACGATACTGCCATAAGGGGTTATGAAAGTAGTCAGGTAACTACTCTCTTCATCGAGGGCACAGTGCTAGTAACCATATGCTCTTGTCATCAAAGACAGTGGTATATTCATTCATGATGTCCCGAGTCTCTGTAGCTACAGTGTTAACTGCTTAAAGTTATCATAATTGACTGTTATGAGATGCATCTGCTCTGCTGTTTTTCCACTTATAAGTGGAGTGAGGTCTTCCTTCACTACTTCAAGCTCTACACTGTACTTCTTTTCTGTTGCTGGATTTTTCAAAACCAGTCTGCACTTTCCAAGGGGTTTTAGAGAGGTCTTGTTATACATGGTCAGTTGAGTGTCTGATTTCTCAAGGCTTTTGGTTACATGTATACTTTACAGGTATGCCATTCACAGTCGCACCACAGTCAACTTGAAATTTTACATTTGTGCCACTCTTCAGAGTCATCTCAGCATATATAGCACCTGCAGACACTGAGTTCACTGATTTAGTGGTGACAGTCAAGCACATTTCAACATCTGAGTCAGAATCAGTGGTATCTTCAGTTGACTTTGCTGCTACTACATGTAATTTCTTCCTTACATGTCACCGGCGCTGTCCAGTGGTCTCGTTGGTGGGGAGGGAGGGATTAGAAAGTGTCAAATGAATTTGATACGTCCCTCTCAGCTAGGGAAAGAAATAATTTGTAACGGCCTAGTGTGGTTACCCAAACGCCTGGTTACCAAAACGCGTTGTCAAGAAGGACCATTCAATGGACGTTACGAAATGTCGGCCGTGAACTGCAATATTTTTACTTCGGAAAAACATGGAAGCTGCACGAATCGCTTCACAAATCGTTCAAATCTAACGGGTTTGGAAAGGAGTTATCAAGCCTGGGGCCTTCTGAGGGATAATTGATGTCCATGGATTGTACCGCGGCCGAGTAAACGCCGATGGGATTGATATTTTGTGGAAAATTCGTCCTCGAGCGAAGGCCGTCGTTGTATCGAGTGTGCAGCCTTCCCCTCTGGTTAGAGGGGTGAGGCGTATGACTCAAGAATTCCATAAAACACCGTTCTAGCGACCTGAAACACACATAGGACGACAAAACAACTTCAAGTAAGTCGTCTTCCTTTATTTACCTTGTATTACAGAAGATCTGTAACTAAATTTATGTTATTATTCTGAGTTATCGGAAGAACTCCCATACAAACCTTGTTATACAGTCAGAACTTGGGCGGCCTGTGCATAAACTCGGGTCGGATTTCAGACCATCATCTTAGATTATCGTCTCGCTTCGCTCGACGCCTTCGAGCCCGGCTCTCGCATCCAGGGTAACCACGGAGCTAAAGCCAGTTGACCAGTTATTCAAAAATGTGCTATTATCTTTGAATAGCACTAAAGTGAGTGTAGCAAATAACGATGTTCAGATTACAGGCCGCCCAAGTTTTGACTATTAAAAACAGTAAATATCGAAGCAGTGAATTACAAGGTTTGTATGGGAGTTCAGTTCAGTTCCGATAACTCGAAATAATAACATAAATTTAGTTACAGATCTTCTGTAATACAAGATACATGCAACTAAAGGAAGAAGGCTTACTTGAAGTTGTTTTGTTGTCCTATACTTGTGTTCAGGTCGCTAGAACGGTGTTTTATGGAAGTCTTGAGTTGTAACCGCCTCTCGCCAGTCTGTCGAGCGGGAGGTCGCGGGTTCAAACGGTACTTCCTTTACACAATCCCGACGCAGTTAATTGATAAAACTGATAATTGGCCTCAACTGATAATAATAATAATATATTTATATAGCGCATATAGCGTATCTGTTCTATGCACTTTACAATATTGTATAAATAACAAATTAATTAATTCTTATCTACTAACGTAACGAGTAATAAGTAAACTATGTAGCAATGTTGAACATATGGGTAATAATAATACATAACTATAGTTCAGATTATAAGCAGAGCAAAAAAGATAAGACTTGAGCTTAGATTTAAAGATTTCATAACTAGTTCAGATTAGAATCAGAGCAAAAAATATAAGACTTGAGCTTAGTTTTAAAGATGTTCACATTCGGGCTGGATCTTATTTCTACAGGTAGGCTATTCCAGATTTGAGGTGCTGATATAGAAAACGCGCGTTGACCATAGGTTTTAAATCTAGGCATCGGTTGAGTTAAGCGAAGTGTGTCAGATGACGAGCGGAGCATTCTGTTAGGTTTGTCGGATGTGTAGTAAATTTCTTAAGTAGACAGGTGCTTGGTTATTAAGGGACTTATAAGTAAGTAGAAGAATCTTAAACGTTTACAGGTAGCCAGTGCAGTTCCTTTAAAGTAGGTGTATTTACGCGTGCATGATATAATGCGAGCGGCAGCATTTTGGACATATTGTAGCTTCTGGATTAGTTGTTTTGGTAGGCTATATAATAGGGATTTACAGTTATATAACTTAGTAGTAATGAATGCGTGTAGGATAATTTCTGTAGTACTAATAGACAAATATTTCCTTACTCTAGAAATATTCCTTAGTTGGTAGAACGCCGACTTACAAATAGAGCTGACCTGGTGAGACATAGACATAGTGTCATCGAAGATTACTCCAATGTTTCTGGCATAACTATAGGGGTATATAGTGTCATTACCGACAGCAAGAGATGATAAGGGAGCATACGGACGATGGCGGGAGTGTAAAATTAAAAGTTCAGATTTATCGTTGTTAAGTTTAAGTTTATTACAAGTCATCCATTGTTCAATCTCAAGTAGACAGGTTTCTATACAGCGCTTCGATGAGGCAAGTTGTTCAGGGTCATTGTAGACGAAGGTGGAGTATATCTGTGTGTCGTCTGCATATAGGTGGCAGATGTTGTGCTTGCGTAGTATATCTCCAAGCGGTGCAGTATAAAGGAGATAAAGGATGGGACCGGCTAGAACAGAGCCTGTGGCACGCCATAATGTAGATCATGATTAGAAGAGACTATACCATCGATGTTTACAAACTGTTTACGGTCGGTAAGGTAGGACTGGAACCAGGCTAATGCTTTCTCTTTGATGTCAAACTTGGTGGACATCCTGTGTAGGAGGATACTGTGGTCGACGGTATCGAATGCTGCGGAGAGGTCGAGGAGGAGGAGAATTACACAGTTTTGGTCATTTATTGCCTTTAGAATATCATTTTGGGCTCGTACTAATGCGGTTTCACAGCTGTGGTGTTGTTTATATGCTGATTGTAAGACTTCATGGAGATTATTTTCTTTTAAGTAGTTGTTCAGTTGTACAGCAACTGCTTTCTCTACAGCCTTAGAGATAAACTTCAGGTTTGAAACAGGTCGAAAATTAGCAAATATCTCATGGTCAAGAGTCAGAGGGCTTCTTTAATTTAGGTGATAGAACAGCTTGCTTCAGGGTTGATGGCATTTCGCAGTTTTCAAAGGACAGATTGATTATCCTAGTAATGGTGGGATAACAATTGAGATCAACTGAGTTAATTGATTATCAATTGATATCAGCAATTGATAAACATTGATAACCCAAAATTGGTAAAATTGATAGGCAATTGATAAAATTAATAATAATTGATAACAATTGATAACAACTGATGAGCAATTAAATGACAAAAATGAAAAATTTTCCTCCCTGATTTGACTGTATTTTATTACTGATTGTTTCAAGAATAGATGTGTAGCGCAATCACGAAAGTATCACAGCATACTATACGTAACAAAACCATAACAAGCCCAAGTAGGGACATTTATACCTCCGCCGCGCCATACTCCACCTACCACGCGGGTCTTCTTGTGGCTCGCCGATAGCAGTGCTTCAAGCTCCTTCAAGAAAAAAAGGGATTTTGGAGGGATCCTGAGTTGATTATTTTCCAGTGGATGAATACGAAAATGTAAAATTACACTTACCATTTTAACACATTGTTCAAAGCCACAGTGGTGCTACTAGCAGTGTAGCACTCGTTCAAGATTGCTTCAAAATAGACCAGTCCGACATTTTGAAAGGGGTGCAAACATGGCGCGGTTTGTATGGGAATCCGATGCCAAATAATTTCCGTAACATTGAATTTCTGAAATATTCACTGCAAACTTAAAATACCAGGTAAAAGATTAACTGATCAAAATTTTAGGGCTATAGCTGTGCTGGACGGTGTACAATCGTGTTTTCATTTTCCATTCATGTCTGTAACAACGAGTCAAAGTCCGTTGGAAACTTTACAGAGAAATACGGCTCAGTATTACTTACTGATGGCATGCTTTAATACAGGCGGCATCCACTTTATTATTTACCCGAATATCCTACGTTTTTTGGCATTATGCAAATTAATCAGCCATATATAAATGAATCGACCAGACCTTGATTACTGCATACTGGAATTGAACTTCGCATGACTTCAATGCAGAGATTCGTTTGAAGTGAATCTATACTTGTGGCACTTATTACTGATACTTGATTAAAATATTTCTTTCATCGTGAAAGATGTAGAATAAAGTAAGAGATCGCTGAATATGTGGTCTATATTTTATGCCACGGATCTATTTCATTTCAATCGATTTTCTGTTTCCACTTCAACAGCTTAATTTTTAATTAAGCGGTCTACACTAAATTTGCCCATTTAGCTTGTCATCTTGTTAACAACAAAATGAATGACTACTTCAAAAAATCCGGAATAAAATTCTGAATGAACCCCAGGTAATAACATTGTCGTGGTTAACTCTTTCGGGTCCGAGCCTGTAAATATAGGTCCCCTGAGACCTATATGAGAAAAAAATGTTGCATCACATCTAGACATGCCGGAAAGACGATGTTGCGATATTATGTGAAGGGATGGATGGCTTCAAAGTCAAAGCTATCACAGGGATCGCTTGACTCTTTCACTATGGAGAAAAGCTCATTTGTTTTGGCGTTCGTTTTTGTTTCTTCGATTTTCACGAATTCTAAGGAGCTGAAAATCGGCTCAAAACATCCTTTCCATTCGCACTTGAAATCAAGAGCAAACACAAAATCAGCACTCAGTCGTTACAGTACCTTGTTTAATCTTTCCAACCATTACGTTTTTTTGCACAAAACACACCAAGCGACTGTGAACCACGCCGATGTTTACACTGCATTTCTCTCTACGACGTTCTCCTGTACCCACCTCCAATTGCATGCTGGGAACTCCGGTTGGTTTTTTTTTAGAAGTCTTTTACCCCTACAGCCAAGAGCGGTGATTTGGACTCAAGCCGTTGCTTTAAAGTGACAAAAACACATCCTAATAGGTTGAGCAGGGGTAAAAGACTGCCAACTGCAGGAGTTCAAGGATTTCATTGAATAATTTTTTCCTGTGTCTGAAATCACAAACACAACGGAAAAACCCTGTGAAATCCCCTCACAAGGCCTACTAAAAGCAAACCAAGTACTTTTCAGCCATCCTCAGACTTAATGATGTCTTCAAGCTCTCTGACAGTGGCATTTTTCTCCAAAATTAGAGCACATTTCATTGGAAACCCTACAGAAGTTGCAATACCTACCGTCGACCAGTTCGTAGAATTCACCCGAATGGCATTGTGGGGAAAGTTTGAGCCCTTGGCTTAACAAGTCAGCAGTATTTAATTACCCCGGGCTAGCCAAACTGGAACTGAGGGGGGAGGGTTTAGTTAGCACTCAGGATTTCACCAATTGAGCTCACACACGATCGGACCCGAAAGAGTTAATGTAGAGCAACAGATTGCAGGTGTGAACAAACTAAATTTATCCTGAATACGATTCGCGTCAAAAATACTGACACTAATCCGTTCTTAGTTTATAAAGGAAAGGAGCAACAATTTTTAGCAATGTAGCCTGAAGCACGTAGCACGATCAATCAAATTAACTGATTAGCATGGCTGATAAAAAAAACACTGAATTTCTAACGGGACCTGAAACTGCAACCATGCATAGGGGCTGATCAAAGCCAGGACCCGCCTAATTCACAGATCGAATTGGAATTGAGCGTGTTGGTTTTTGTGCAGGGAGGAAAACCGGAGAACCCAGAGAAAAATCCTCGGAGCAAGGACGAAATTAAATACCAACAAACTCAAGTCATATATGGCGCGCTCCGGCGTCGCCTCCGGGAATCGAACTTGCGCCACAGAGGTGAGAGAAGCGCTTAACTACTGGCCCCCCACTGCGCCACCTTGACCCCCCTCCCCCCCCCCCCCCCCAAAAAAAAAGTGATGAAAAAGAGACTGACATGTCCTTGTATTACGTTTGTCTAGTTACGGTAAACTGATTCCCATTCGTCAGTCACAACAAAAATATTTCCGAGTTGAAATCACGTTTTTAATATTAAGCGCCCCCTCAAATAAGCGCCCCCCTCGATTAAGCGTCCCCCTTAGCCACAATATTTTAAATAAGCGCCCAGGGCGCTTAATCGAGGAAATACGGTATTTAGAAGCGAGTAGTGAAAATGTAAAAAAAGATTCTAAAGAACATACTGGATTACCTCTTCCTTCAAGTTCTACAATTACAAGAAGCCTCTCAGTAAATTATGCAATTCAGGGATTCCTGCGGACAACAACAACAACAACTTTATTCGTACTCTTATAGCAATGATTTACATGTAAATATATAGAAAAATTAAATAGAAAGAGTACTGGGACACCTGAAATAGTAATACAATCTAATCGAGTCAGGCATCCCAGGAATGTATAGATTAAAATTGTTGTATTGGCCGGGTTAAGCACACATACACAGAGCACTACATATGATGCAAACATTACAAGTACAATATTCAGAATAATCGGTGTAAGAGACAAGTCTTAGAGGCTAGATGTAGAAAAAAAGAATAATAAAAATAGAAATCAATATTTTGAAATAAGTTTTTGTTTAATTTCATTTCAGTCTTTTTTGGATGTGAGATTTCTAAGACTTTCACTAATATCATTCCAAATGATGACGCCTTTATATCGTAAACTAAATTTACCATAATTTGTTCGAACTTGTGGAACATAGTAGGCAGCCTTAGATGCTAATCTGGTGTTATGATGGTGAATTTCAGAAATTAAAGTGAAAAGGTTATTGAATGATTGAGGAAGATTGTTATGATGATAATCAAACATGAATATGGCAGATTGTAAATAAATCAGGTCAAGAAGTTTTATAATCTTAAGTTTATTAAATAGAGGATCAGTGTGGGTATCAAAGTTAGAAAATGTGATGATACGTAAGGCTTTCTTTTGCATGATTACAAGATTGTTAAGTGTAGTAAGATATGTGTTGCCCCATGACAAGAGAGTATATGTAAAATGAGGAAATATTATTGAATAGTAAATCTTTACTAATATGTCAGTATTGACATAATGTCTGATCTTTGAAAGTATTCCATTACCTTTAGATACCTTTTTTGATATTTCATGCACATGATGTTTCCAATTTAAATTGGCATAAATTAAGACTCCTAGATATTTAATATAGGGTTTATAGGGTAATATTTTATCATTTATCAGGAGCTTAATTGGAAATGTTTTTTTCTGTGATGGATGAAATAAAATAAAATTAGATTTGCCGATATTTAATGAGAGTTTATTAGTATTAAGCCAATCCTAAATAGTAATGAACTCATTATTTACAGAACATTCAAGTTTATTTAAGCTTTTATCCGCGGCAAACAAATTTGAATCATCAGCAAATGAGAAAGTCGTTAATATAAATTAGGAATAACAAAGGGCCAAGTACTGAGCATGTGGGACACCACAGGTTATAGCTCTGAGCTCAGAGGTGGAATTACCGATCGATACAAATTGTTTTCTATTAGACAGGTAAGAACTAAACCACATTAGGGGTAATCCCCTTATAAGAATTTGATGATTAACAGTGTCGAAAGCTTTGCTAAGAACATCGGAAGAACATCACACAGCGTCGGTGTAAACAAGTACCAGTGTCCCGCAGCAACCAGGATGCCCTATTTCTGAAATTCATTTCATTGGCCTCATAGACAATGAGAGAGTAACTCTGAATCAATTATAATGGGTGCTTATTGGTGTAGCAGATTCATTGTTTGATTCATTTGTATTTCAATGTATTTCAGGGTATTGTTTTGCTTTAAAAGACAATAGTTTTCTTTGTTTACGTCATGTGGTGATCTGTAACACCAAGACTACGTTTACACTAGAGCAAAAGTTTCCGGATTCGTAAATGTTTCCGCATTCACCGCGAACCAAGTATAGACGTTTACACTACAGCAGTGAGAAATAGATTCCTCTCTCATGGAGTTGGAGCTCTGGGTACGAGACTGCATTTTCCGTTATTACGCATGTCACTAGCCGCGATAAAAACATTTCGCGCGTTCTCGATCCCAGACCATTCTCGATCATGCGTAGTAGCAATGAGGAGGCCCGAGTTCGAGAAAGATTAAAAATGAACCGTTTTATCCGTTTTTAATATAAATACAACGTTTCCATTTTCAATTATGAGATTCTGATTGAATGAAATTGCTTTCATGTTTTCAACGGTTATGCATTTTACATGTGCAGTGGTACAGGATCCATATTAACCTAAGTTAGATTCCAGGGTTCGGGTGTTATGTAAAACGATATGAAGAATTTCGGGTCGTAGATGACTCAGCTTAATTATAAGTGAAGGTTATTAACGAAATATCTTATTCTGGAGAGTAAAAAAAATCATAATAACTTGGACAACCTAGCTACCTTTATCTCCTAATACGGTGTACGGTTCTGTACCCCATGGTCGCCGCATATACCTATCATCCATTTATCGTATAAGTGCTCCCACCCCGGTGGCGATGACAGAGAGTCCCGAGTAGAATCAAGAAGGACGCACAGTGTAGGTTTGAAGAAATATAAGACAGCTTAGGGAACAATAAAGAGTAATACAGTACCGCTCGAAACAGTTTTTGTACTGCTCGTTCTAAAGGTTAGGGTACTTTGCATTGTTGCATGGGTTAGCCCTGATACTGTGGTTCGTTTCGATCGGTACAAGCCGGCTCACAATAAATGATACAAGCTCGTTTTCATGCTGGCCTGCCAACAGTTTTCTTTATTGTTACCGGGATCCCCTTAACACATCTATACGGGTGGGTTGCTTTCAGCACAAAATTCCCACAGGACATTATTTTCACGACACATGCTCCCAGTACCATTCAAAAGGCCTACTGCGAGAGACAATTTAACGACAAAATCAACGGAATGATCAAATGTCTTTTTGATAACAAATAAGTTACTCAATTCTTCGAATCCATGCACTACTAAATATATCATTACCAGAAATCTAGGCATTTACTGCCACTTTTGCCAGTCACTTGTGCGCATGCTCAGGTTGGTATTTCCAAGATGGCGTACCGAGTAGAAAGAAGGGGAGAAAGAGTTGGTTACCGTTATTAAATGCCTTCACCAATGAGCTGCCTTCACCAATGAGCTGCCTCCCGGTTAGCTCAGTGGTTAAGCGCCGGTCTGTTGAGCGGGAGGTCGTGGGTTCAAACCCCGTCCGGACCAACACTCAGGGTCTTAAAATAACTGGGTAGATCCAACAGTAAACGGTTACACCTTTTCGTCTTCTCGGATATGATAAGAACGTAAAACCGTAGGACTAAGTAAAGAGATGGCACTTGTTAGATTTTGAACTACATGTTAGCCGGTAAACGTGTTTAATACCCTCTTTATGCACCTTAGTCTTAAACCTCAAAATACCCTGGCATTGCTTGCGCTGAGCTCCGTTTGCTGAGAATACAGCTAATTAAATACACACCGTAGTTTGGCGTATTTGGCCACTGCTGTGGCCGTTTATTGGTCTAATTAATTTACAAACAGATGTATAACGAGATTTACCAAGTTCTCAGCAAAGGTGAGGGCAAAATTCGCATCACGAATAGGTGACAAAAGTGGTGGCACTAGGGAGGAGGCGGGATAAATTTAGCAACGTTCGTGTCCAAGATGGAGGCGGGAAGGAATCATGTCACGTGATAACCATCCATGTGCCCAAAGGTGACCACCCCTCGTAATAACCGGAAGTTGCCAACACCGGAAGTAACAATAATTCAACTTAACAATCCTAGTTGCATAAAGCAATTTATTTCACCATTTGTGAATTAAATTATTTATAAATAAAGAGACTACTTTTTTTTACTTTAAATGTGTTGTTTGCTATATAGGGGAGGTTCAGCAACCTTTATCTTCAAGTCATTTTTTTTATTTCTCGTATCCAAATAAATGGTCGACATCTTCTCCCTTTGTTTTACTAGTATAAGTTATCCTTTCGGAAGTACTAACATGAGATATCCAAAGAAATCGATTTGCAATGGCGAATAAATAAGGACAGAAAATAAACGAGAGGGAAAGGATGTGTCGCCGTCCTACTGGGACTCGAACCCTATAAAGTGAACTATCTTAAAGGGGAACTCAATCCTAAAATCAACCCAACGTCTTTACAAAGATGTATTCGAAAGAAATAAGTTCTGCTATTTTATTTTTCTGTGTTGCGCGTCAAAGGAGAGAAAATTAGTCTCCAAGTTCGATTTTCCGCTGAAAAATCTATATTGTGTGGCGGCTCAATTCAGTGCAAATTTTTCCATAACGTACGTTACACATACCAAGGAAAAACGATCACACCTCTAGCACAAAGAAAACACAATGGTCCGCAATTAGAAGCCGTTAGTTCCGCTATTCAATGTTGGGAACAGCATGGCAAAACTAATTTATTCCCCGTATCCTATATCACAAGCAGCAGTTTTGTAGTATACGTAGGGCTATTGAATGGTCTTTTTCAAACTTTCGAAGTACTAGCGTCGATTTTAGCTTTGCTGTGAAATATTGCTGGCGTACGTGCTCGCCTGCTCGCAAATGCTAAAATTGACTGCTAGTTCCACAGGCAGCCCAATCTCGTGGTTTGTGTATTTATACGCTTACAACTGATAAAAGGAAGTGAGGGAAGAAGGATTCGAAAAAAATATCGGAAACGACCCTAGAAGAGCTCAGAGGTATGAATAACCAAAACTGAAACATTGTAGGGTTTAGTCGTGTATTTATTTGTCTAACATACATGTTTTGGAAGTATTTATAATATGAACTATTCAAGCGATATTTGTAAGCGTATAAATACACAAATCACGAGATTGGGCTGCCTGTGCTAGTTCTAGTATGTTCTTCGGCTCAAATGATTTTATCCTGCCTAAGCTGACTACGGAGACTGTCGCTCCTATAATACAAGAAACAAACAACCGTTATACTTGACTTTTCAAATTCCTACATAGCCGTTCGCCTACTTCGCCGTCATTTGGATGGATATCACATATGAAATCATGTGTGATGTCGGGCTCTCTCAGCCGCCAGTGCGTGCTCAATGGCAACAAACGATCTGTCAACTGGCACGTGTCTCCGCAAGAAATTGGAAACGGTAACTGCCGGGGGGGGGGGGGGGGGGGGGGTAATTACTCGGGCTGCCTGTGGCAGCGCCGAGTCTTAATCTGCAGGCCGTTTTTTTTTTGTTCCGTGCAGCAAAATTTCTGCGCATGCGTTAAATTATGCATTAATTGACCTCGTGGCGCTGATAGATTTCGCCATCGGACGGTATTCTTGTTTGAGGTACGTTTCGTAGATTTTATGCCACATTTCATTTTACTCTCGGTCATAATACATACCAGCGCAAACACAGTGATCTGTAGGCCAACACTAAAATTATTTTGAGCGTGTTTTTGGCTGTCGCTCGCCAACACGAAGCCAGAAATACCCCGGAGAAATAAACACTCAGCACAGTATAATTTATGATGAGCGAAGCAATATTTAACTCTCAAGGTAAACTTAAACAAGAATCCTCTCACGGCCGAGGTTTTGGTTCGAGAAATTAAAGGCTTCCAACAGTTCCCTTTATATATAGTTCTGTAATATAATGAGCAGACTGCAGTTTTGGTAAGGAGGGTAAAAGCTTTTAAATATAGATAACCAACAGGCATTTCAGTTAATAAATACCAATATGGACGCGATCAGCGAGCTGCGATAAAGAGCCGCAGGGTAGAAAGAACAGTAGAGAAATATAGTGATAGCTCCATTATAGGTGGACAGGATACAACTTATAATATGGGACAAATATAACCATACATTTGAGACACTCATCTATTAGTACTCTGAACCTGGAGAACAGCAGACTAAATTGTAAGCGTGTGTTACATGAATAAGTAGAGGTCAACTTCTTTAATTTACATACACGAGAAAAATGAAAAATATTAAATTACATATATATACTAGGAGAGCAGAGAATGAATGTCACCGCGCTACCGGCCACTCTTAAAGACTGCTAAATTCAGCTAATAATTCTTCCCTTCGGTTATTACTAAGAGGATTTCAAATGAAAGTGTATTTCATCTTCAGTCTCATGTGGCGCGTGTGAAAGCCCAG
Source organism: Actinernus sp. WN-2022 (assembly GCA_030867875.1). Classification (NCBI taxonomy): domain Eukaryota; kingdom Metazoa; phylum Cnidaria; class Anthozoa; order Actiniaria; family Actinernidae; genus Actinernus; species Actinernus sp. WN-2022. The sequence goes on from JAOWCC010001430.1 coordinate 25,743, forward strand.
ATGGGCTCTTGTTACATGAAAAATGGGTATGCATCCAAAACCCTGATTGTAGGGGCAGATTTAGGGGGGGTGGATTGGGTGGCTAGTCCCCCCGCTTTGGGCTCGCCTGGTTGGACTGCCTGGCCAATTGCAGCATTTTACAGAGGTAATGCATGTTCCCCCACGCCTTCAAAAATCCTGGATCTGCCCCTGGATTGCCCCCTTTTTGGGAGAAAAAACCCTGATGCCTAAAAATACTGAACCCCGACCCTGAATGCACCAAAATTAACTCAAATTCTGACCCTGATCTGCCCAAATCAGGTCAAAAGCCTGACCCTAGGTGGGAAGAAATGTACACAGGGTTGTTGCCAGAGGGTCAATGGGGGGAGGACATGGATAGAATTAATACAACAGTTTATTGTATTAAAGTGCTAAGGAGCTTATATTTGCACATGCAACTCACTTGCAATAATTTGTTTAAATAATTATGTAATAATCTCAGCTTTCATTTTTGGCCGTCCATCATACAGTAGATAATTAGATGGCCATATAAGCCCCTGTCAACATTTGTTTTCATTGATACTTTCATGTACATCAAGTATTTATCTTTTCATGATAACCTTCAATCATTTCTACTCCTATAACCATTTTACTTCAGTTCTTTTTTAAATGGAAAGCCCTAATCATAATATTAAAATACCACGCAGAGCCGAATTTAGACTTTACGATATATAATTGAAGACAGTCGGTGGAATATGTTTTACCGAATTTATTTATTTTGTCAGAATCATGTGGGTTTTGTCATGGGATGGTAAGTTCTCGAAATATACAGTACTGTCCAAAGTAACAACGGCCATATAATGTACATTAACGCGCAATTGTTTTCCTTTCTTTGTTTAGCTATAATTGAGGTTTCAGTTCATTGCGCTTGAATGATTATAAGCTTTAAGTCGATCAGCACGCAAAAATTCAAAAGCAAAGCTTGACATTACTTTGCGCCATAAACAAACTGCAGTTTTAACTTCCTATCCATGCTTTCCTGAATAGTTCGACTCAAGCATTTATCACGTTTATAATGTGTTACTTTGCGAAAAATAAGGTGCATGCATGGCAGATACATGTAAGCTCATGCAATCAACAAAATTTTACACTATTGGTATATTGCAGCCACAAAAGAATAAAATGATGTGAAAACAAAGAAGTTAAAACTTGAAATTGCCATTCAACAATACTTTTGTTGATTGAAATGCTTTGCTACTAAACAAATGTAAATTAGGCTTTAAGTAGAAGCAATTATTGTAAAATAAAAGAAATAGTGTAAATGAATTGAACTTGGGCAGCACAAGCAAACAATTTAAATCCAAACTGGATTGATTTTTAATAGAATTTCGATTGTAGTCAGTTTAACACATACATTGCATGGGTTAACTCCTGTTGGGGACTTGCCTTGCCCCACTAGTACTGCCAGGGGACTGTGCTGGAAAAAAAGTGTCCCACATGCGGGGAAATATAGGGGCTTTGTAATACAAAATTAGCAATGTCCCCACATTTGCCTTGGGTCCTCCCACTCGGGGAAGCCGATTACAAGTGCATAAGCATAAGGTATTGATGACAGCAACAACAATGATAAGCATAAGAACATATGCATGCATATTAAACACCTCCAGGACGACTCGTCTGCAATTTTGTTTTATTCTGTAGAGGTGGTGTCAAAATTTAGCCAGAGATGTTTAATACGCATGCGTATGTTCTTATGCTTATGCATGTCGCTAGCGAGGACCGGGCTTTAGTCTGGTGAATGTTGCAGCTAATTTGTATTAATTAAAAGTACACTGCTTGCCATCATTACTACAAACTGTAAACTGGCACGCAGAGAAACTAAACCAACAAAACAAAGTTACAGCTCAACAGAAGAAATCAGCTATATATAGGTGCGGGTCACCTTTGCATTCCCAACTCAATGTTTGTAAAAGTAATTTCGAATTCTGGATCAAGTGCAAGTCAAACACTACAAACTCAAATCACGCACAAATAGTATGTTTCCATGGACATAGCTTTTTAGATCATGGTCATGTTATGGAAACAATTAGGGCAAAATATCTCATACAAACACTAACTATAACTACAATGTAGTACACTGTATAAATTATTTTCCCGTTATGTTTGTCCTGATTACCCTGGTCTATTCAAACTGAACTCTGTGGTACGTACAGATGTTGTAACTGTTAGCCTATATCTCTTCCTTTTTTGTAGGATTTATATTTCTTGATCACAAGGGCATTTTCGAATAAATTTTATATAATTCTAGTTCTTGAACATGCGCCGTGCGGTATTTGCGTTTGAAAGCGTGCTTTGCGTTTGCCAATATAAAAGCGTTCGCTAAAAAATCTGATCAACAACACTCAACAGCTGTAGATCGATTTCTTCACAAGAAGAGTCGCCCTATAGAAACTGGATAAGTTCTGATGGATGGATTTGTTAAGTTTTCCGAATAAATATACGGCCAAATATACCACTGATTCTCAATTTCTGAATGATCTACAAAGGTGTGTTGGACGAAGCCTCCCGGTTAGCTCAGTAGTTAAGCTCCGGTCTATCGAGCGGGAGGTCGCGGGTTCAAACCCCGGCCGGACCGACACTCAGGGTCTTAAAATAACTGAGTAGAAGGTGCTGCCTTTGTGAACCAACTGCAAATGGTTAGACCTTCACGTCTTCTCGGATAAGGACGTAAAATCGTAGGTCCACTCCTAGTATAGTCTCGTACTGATTTAGGAGTAACTCATTAAAGAATTAAAGTGTGATAACCCAAATGGAGGGAAATTCACTTTTCCCTCGTGACAAACTACACAAACTGAACGATTGCTCGTTGAAATGAAAATGGCGCTCATATCCCACAATTCAATGCCATCCCACAATTTAATCCCAGAATGCAATCGTATCCTTCTTGTCCCGATGATGAACACGGAATCTGGGCGCAGGGAATAATTAATTACTCGGGCTGCCTGTGGCACGCGCGAGTCTAAATCTGCAGGCCGTTTTTTTTTGTTCGGTGCAACTGACAAAATTTCTGCGCATGCGTTAAATTATGCATTGATTGTTGGCGCTAATAGATTTCTCTCCAGTCCAGTCGCCAGCCTGAGATTCTGCGGACGCTATTCTGAACTCCTGAACTTTGAGGTACGTTTCGTAGGTTTTATGCCACATTTCATTTTACTCTCGGTCATACTACATACCAACGCAAACACCGTGATCGGTAGGCCAACACTAAAATATTTTCGAGCGTGTTTTTGGCTGGTTTAACCGATCTCGTATCGAGACCTGTGTACGTTACACTATAGCTATACAGGTATACTGAATAGCTGATTTATAGCGAAATATAGCGATTTACTAGCAAATATATATATATACACTGTGGTTGAGCAGTTATGGGTTACTATCCTCTATCGAAGTCTGAAGACATCTCAACTCCTGAACTGTGAGAGCAACACTGTCACTCGCCAACACGTGCACGAAGCCAGAATACACACTCAGCACAGAATATGATGAGCCAAGCAATATAATTCAACTCTCAAGGTAAACTTAAACAAGAAACCTCTCACGGCCGAGGTTTTGGTTCAAGAAATTAAAGGCTTCCAACAATTTCCTTTATAGTTCTGTAATATAATGAGCAGACTGACTGAAGTTTTGGAGCAAGAACAGCAGATAAAGTTACACAGAGGCACACAAATTGACTACGAATACAATTAATATGACTTCCAGAGGTTTTCTAGAGTGGACAGTCGCGGAGAAAACTACTTATTCATGTATCACACGTTTACAATTTAGTCTGCTGGATGATTGTCTCAAATGTATATATATTTGTACCACATTATAAGTTGTATCCTGTCCATCCTGTGACGGAGCTATCACTATATTTCTCTACTGTTCTTTCTATCCTGCGGCTCTTTAAAAGGTCAACTTCTTTAATTTACATACGAGAAAAACAAAAATATTAAATTACATATATAATAGAGGAGCAGAGAATGAAAGTCATCGCGCCACCGGCCACTCCTAAAGACTGCTAAATTCAGCTAATAATTATCCCCTTTGGTTATTACTAAGAGGATTTCAAATGAAAGTGTATTTCATCTTCAATCGCATTGGTAACACACCATCAGAAATCTGAAAAAGGGTAGTCCAAAATAAAAAATAAAAATCCTGGAACGCAAAATATAAAAGAAAAAAACCTGCCTTGCACAAACAAGGGCCCAAAAAAATGGCTGCATTGATAAATTTACTGTTTGTAAACACTGACGTCATTTATATATTTGCATATATAATGTAGTTGGCAAAAAAACCCATGCCATGTGTTTGTATCTAGCGATTTGGCCGCCTCACGAAATACATCAGTCTGAAGTCTCAATTCTGCTTCCATATCCTAATTCTTTTATAAGACTTATAAGTTAAGAGCATATAAGCTTCGATGAAAGGGCTTGCTTGCATTTTGGAAGAACAAGAAAATAATTGCACGGACCTGTGATATTTTATAAGCAACTGACTGCGTTCACGCTTCGTTTCTGCCAACCACAGAATACAACAAATGTGGCGTGACTGGCCTGTGTGACGTCACAGTAAGTATCGCTGTATAGTGGCCCGAGTGAAAGCCCAGATGGGCTCTAGTGTTTCCCCCTGGTGTGGGCACCCGGGGGGGGGGAATCCCATATAAAAGGGGTAGGGATGCTCGTCGGGCATTTTCGATTTGACCCCTAAGAGGTACTAAAATGGGCGTGGCTCAAGCTTATTTTGACCCCTAAAAGATAATGAAAATGTAAATTGATAACAGCTTTTTTGTTCAATTGACACCCGACCCCTAAAAGGTACCGCTTTACATAGAAATGTCTGTGTTTGATGGTGGATACCCTAAGTGGTACCAAACTCCTGATTTTGACCCCTAAAAGGTACGACGAGCATCCATGTACCCCTCACATAAGGGAGTTCCCCCCGGGTGTGGGCAGGATTACTGACTAAGTTTCCAGCTAATCCCGGCATATACTCCATCTCATATCATAACCATATCAATGAACGGGTCCCTCATTTGCTGTGATGAAGGGCTAGCGCTCGAAATGTCAGCTGCTAACTCGCTGCTAGCTAACTCGCCGTTGACATACCGGCTAAATCAACTTTTAGTTGATTATACCAGTGTAGTATCTTCCCCGCCGACGCAGATCAACACATGGATGAAAGCAAATTTAACTTCCTTTTAAAAAAGAAAGACTAGTGCATGCTTTATATTCTGATAAGAAAACACTTTAGCCCGTCAGAGCACGCATTTTATTGCGACTAAGCCGACTCTGTTATAAAATGGCCTACATTTTCTCTCACTAATTCGGTGTAAATTAAACACTTTAAAGGTGTGGGAGTCTTGAAACATCCAGGAATTGAGTGTGCCTCAAATTTCCTCAACTAATTCAGTAATGAAACCGCCTATACACTGAGGAAATAGTACACAGTACTATATAATCTTGAATTGAAAAGTAAAGTAAACTGAAGTAGCGCTTCTGAGCTAGCTGAGGAGTCGGCAAACTGAAGCAACTTTATTTAACGGCGGTAACTCGTGACGGTCTTCACGTAAAATCGTAGGGTCTAACCGTTTTGCAGTTCGAGAACGAGATTGTTTCACAAAGGCAGCACCTTCTACTCAGTTATTTTAAGACCGTGAGTTTCCCGCTCGACAGACCGGAGCTTAACCACTAACCGGGTGGCGGTTTGAGATTTAATATTTTATAGATTAAACCGTAACAATTGGAACAATAGAAGTGGTATGATTGACGTCATCGGAAGCTGGTAACTGATTTATATATTCACGTGCCTTGCAGCCGGATTCCATTGCATGGTACACAGAACAGCAGAAGAACGATAAACTACGGTAAAATCTTACGGAAAGCAAATACGAATAGCCCAAGAGAACTTTGTATCTTTGTACTGGCAAACCTGGTCAGTAGGAGCTAATTGTGGAAAAGAAAGTGGTATCGAATCAAGTACGTCCTGCGCGAAGGGAAATGTAACAGCTGAACGAGTCGGGTCTGTTCCTTTAAACTTTGTACGTTTGGGAAGGAGAGTTTTGGCGTTAAAATGCAGTTATTTACAGGACGTTTGGAACCACCAAAGCAAGTATTTCAACTCGTTTTTCTGGCGTTAGAATCTACTTTGGTATCTGCAGAACAGATTCAAATTTGTGGACCTCAAACATGAACTACTCGGAAGTCTTTGTGATTGAGCTTTCTGACTGGCCTTTACAGTATTTAACAGAAGATGTATGGCGGCTCTAGCTAATTTGGGTCGTTTTTTAGCAGAGCATCGGGAACCGGTCAAATCATCCACAACTTATTAGCAATCATAGTCGAGGGCAGGAGCAGGCATGTTAACTGAATTTAAAACTTGTGGACCTCAAGAAATATAAATATTAAAGCAGCAAATTGGAAAATTGCGAAAAGGTAAGCCTTGACTTCACTGTTTTCACTAATTTTGGAACGACGTGTAATGCATTCTACGCATGCGCGGCGGCCATGATGAACGATATTGTTCGCCATGAGTGGCTTTTTCACAATCATTTCAAGATGTTTGTAATCACTGTGTACTATTGTCTTTCGTCCAAAGGTATACTGGTGGAATCGTTCCAGTGAGAATACAATAGCTAAACATTCTTTCTCGATTTGTGAGTACTCAGTCTCTGTAGATGACAGGGCGCGACTGGCGTAACCTAGGGGTTTGCCGTCTTGAAGGAGTACCGCTATGGCTCTGTCTTGTTCTTCCGTCCACTCCCACTCAGTACCTTGGTGGGTTAGACGTCTCACCGGCTCCATGACTGCCGAGAGTTTAGGAAGGAACTTAGCAAGGTATATATGTAACAGTTCCTTGTAGTCGCCTTATTCCTGCAACATCATGCAGTTGGGTTTTCCATCTTCAGAATTGCTTCTATCTTCTTATCATCAGGCTTAAGACACTCATTTGGTGACCAGATGACAAAGAAATTCAACTTCAGTAGTCTTGAAGACACTTTTCTGTTTGTTCAACTTGATGTTCTTCTCAGCACAATTACTTAGCAGCTTTCTGACAGTTTCTCATCCGCATGATCTTCCACAGAACTTCCATACACCAGAATGTCGTCTGCTACACAGACTGTTCCTGTTAGGCCTTCTAAGCACTCGTGTAACTTTCTCTGAAAGATTTCAGAGCTAACTTTCAAGCCAAATGGTAGGCGGAGCCAACGATACCTGCCATAAGGGGTTATGAAAGTAGTCAGGTAACTACTCTCTTCATCGAGGGCACAGTGCCAGTACCAGTAAGAGAGGTCAACTTTACTAAACAGCTTAGCATTAGCAAGTTCTGGTAATATGTCTTCTATTGTAGGAAAAGGATTTCTCTCACATTGGAGAGCTTCGTTCAAAGTCTTAGGATCAATACAGATTCTGAGATTGCCGTTTTTCTTCGTCTGTATTGATATTTGGGAGCACCAGTCAGTAGGCTCTGTCACTAGTACTATAACTCCTAGCTCAACTAAGTTTGACAGTTCCTTTTCCAGACTAGGCTTTACTGATAGAAATAGGTATTCTGCTTGGAGGACACTGAACTGGCTTGGCTTCTTTGTCAATCTTTAGACTAACTTTGCCTGGGAGGCACCCTATGCTCTTGTCATCAAAGACAGTGGTATATTCATTCATGATGTCCTGAATCTCTGTAGCTACAGTGTTAACTTGCTTAAAGTTATACTATGAATAATTGATTGTTATAAGATGCATCTGCTCTGCTGTTTTTCGACTTAGAAGTGGAGTGAGGTCTTCCTTTACTACTTCAAACTCTACACTGTACTTCTTTTCTGTTGCTGGATTTTTCAAAACAAGTCTGCACTTTCCAAGGGGTTTTAGAGAGGTCTTGTTATACATGCATGGTCAGTTGAGTGTCTGATTTCTCAAGGCTTTTGGTTACATACTTTACAGGTATGACATTCACAGTCGCACTACAGTCACCTTGACATTTTACATTTGTGCCACTCTTCAGAGTCATCTCAGCATATATAGCACCTTAAGACACTGAGTTCACTGATTTAGTGGTGACAGTCAAGCACATTTCAACATCTGAGTCAGAATCAGTGGTATCTTCAGTTGACTTTGCTGCTACTACATGTAATTTCTTTCTTACATCAGGGGGACATTGCTTTTCAAAGTGATTGAGCTTTTTGCACTTGTTGCACTTCTTGCCCCGGCATGCAGGACAGAGTTATTTCTTGCGTGCATGTGTACGGCCACATAATTTGCAATCAACCATAGGGCGATTTGTGACTGATTTTTCATCAATTTGTTTAGGTGGCCTACCTTTGTCAGTAGTTGTAGATCTTGGCTTTTCCCGTTGTGTGGTTTTCCTTTGCATCACCCGGTGAACTTCGGATTCAGTTCCGGAAATAACTTTCAGTTGGGCGGCTGTTTTCTCGAAACTACTGGGACTCGAACCCTATAAAGTGAACTATTTTAAAGGGGAACTCAATCCTAAAATCAACCCAACGTCTTTACAAAGATGTATTCGAAAGAAATAAGTTCTGCTCTTTTATTACATACCAAGGAAAAACGATCACACCTCTAGCACAAAGAAAACACAATGGGGCCGCAATTAGAAGCCCCCATGACCGTGTAAGAAAAAGCCTGGGTCGATTCTCTATCTTACGTCACCTCATTAATGCAGTATTCTCCATGACGCCTTTCTATCACAACAGCATCGATATATAGAGAATATACACAGTCTGTGAGATTTTAGTAAAGAAAACAGTTATTTTAGACAAAATGCTAAATATTTATTCAAGTTATTGCAAAGTCGAATGAATTGGATGACGTAAGATAGGGAATCGACCCAGTCTTTTTCTTACGCGGTCATGGGTCAGGAGAGGTCACATTTTCACCATTTCAAACAAGCATAGAACACAGAGTATTCTCTGTAAGCCAAAAAATTCTTCGCAGAAGTATTCAAAACCTTTCAAAGTTTCATATGTATAAAAATTGCAAAAGGGTTGAGGGGCACGGTCGGCGTTCTGTCCTATGTTCTGCAATGTTTCTGCTTTTAACAGTTTAATTTGTGTTCCATGTTGAAATTGAATATTCATCACGAATCTAGTGGACTCTGTTCCGGTTTGTCACTTCCACAAAATTGACGCGATCACTTCGAAATTTTGATATACCATTCGCTTAGCCTACTACAAAACTGCATCGCAGCAGTTTTGTAGTATACGTAGGGCTAGTGAATGGTCTTTTCAAACTTTCGAAGTACTAGCGTCGATTTTAGCTTTGCTGTGAAATATTGCTGGTGTACGTGCTCGCCTGCTCGCAAATGCTAAAATTGACTGCTAGTTCCACAGGCAGCCCAATCTCGTGGTTTGTGTATTTATACGCTTACAACTGATAAAAGGAAGTGAGGGAAGAAGGATTCGAAAAAAACATCGGAAACGACCCTAGAAGAGCTCAGAGGTATGAATAACCAAAACTGAAACATTGTAGGGTTTAGTCGTGTATTTATTTGTCTAACATACATGTTTTGGAAGTATTTATAATATGAACTATTCAAGCGATATTTGTAAGCGTATAAATACACAAATCACGAGATTGGGCTGCCTGTGCTAGTACTAGTATGTTCTTCGGCTCAAATGATTTTATCCTGCCTAAGCTCCTATAATACAAGAAACAAACAACCGTTATACTTGACTTTTCAAATTCCTACATAGATTTCGCCTACGTATACTTCGCCGTCATTTTGATGGATATCACATATGAAATCATGTGTGATGTCTGGCTCTCTCAGCCGCCAGTGCGTGCTCAATGGCAACAAACGATCTGTCAACTGGCCCGTGTCTCCGCAAGAAATTGGAAACGGTAACTGCCCGGGGGGGGGGGGGGTAATTACTCGGGCTGCCTGTGGCAGCGCCGAGTCTTAATCTGCAGGGCGTTATTTTCTTGTTCCGTGCAGCAAAATTTCTGCGCATGCGTTAACTTATGCATTAATTGACCTCGTGGCGCTGATAGATTTCGCCATCGGACGGTATTCTTGTTTGAGGTGCGTTTCGTAGATTTTATGCCACATTTCATTTTACTCTCGGTCATAAGGCATACCAGCGCAAACACAGTGATCTGTAGGCCAACACTAAAATAATTTTGAGCGTGTTTTTGGCTGTCGCTCGCCAACACGAAGCCAGAAATACCCCGAAGAAATAAACACTCAGCACAGAATAATTTATGATGAGCGAAGCAATATTCAACTCTCAAGGTAAACTTAAACAAGAATCCTCTCACGGCCGAGGTTTTGGTTTGAGAAATTAAAGGCTTCCAACAGTTCCCTTTATATATAGTTCTGTAATATAATGAGCAGACTGCAGTTTTGGTAAGGAGGGTAAAGGCTTTTAAATATAGATAACCAACAGGCATTTCAGTTAATAAATACCAATATGGACGCGATCAGCGAGCTGCGATAAAGAGCCGCAGGGTAGAAAGAACAGTAGAGAAATATAGTGATAGCTCCATTATAGGTGGACAGGATACAACTTATAATATGGGACAAATATAAACATACATTTGAGACACTCATCTATTACAGCAGACTAAATTGTAAGCGTGCGTTACATGAATAAGTAGAGGTCAACTTCTTTAATTTACATACACGAGAAAAACAAAAAATATTAAATTACATATATATATACTAGGAGAGCAGAGAATGAATGTCACCGCGTTACCGGCCACTCCTAAAGACTGCTAAATTCAGCTAATAATTCTTCCGGCTTCGGTTATTACTAAGAGGATTTCAAATGAAAGTGTATTTCATCTTCAGTCTCATGTGGCGCGAGTGAAAGCCCAGATGGGCTCTTGTTACATGAAAAATGGGTATGTATGTGAGGCCAAGAGGCTCAAACCCTGACCCTGTTTGACCCAAAATCCGAGCTCCAAAACCCTGATTGCAGGGGCGGATTTAGGAGGGGGGGTGGATTGGGTGGCTAGCCCCCCGCTTTGGGCTCGCCTGGTTGGACTGCCTGGCCAATTGCAGAGGTAATGCATGTTTCCCCACACCTTCAAAAATCCTGGATCTGCCCCTGGATTGCCCCCTTTTTGGGAGAAAAAAACCCTGATGCCTAAAAATACTGAACCCCGACCCTGAATGCACCAAAATTAAACTCAAATTCTGACCCTGATCTGCCCAATCAGGTCAAAACCCTGACCCTAGGTGGGAAGAAATGTACACAGGGTTGTTGCCAGAGGGTCAATGGGGGGAGGACATGGATAGAATTAATACAACAGTTTATTGTATTAAAGTGCTAAGGAGCTTATATTTGCACATGCAACTCACTTGCAATAATTTGTTTAAATAATTATGTAATAATCTCAGCTTTCATTTTTGGCCGTCCATCATACAGTAGATAATTAGATGGCCATATAAGCCCCTGTCAACATTTGTTTTCATTGATACTTTCATGTACATCAAGTATTTATCTTTTCATGATAACCTTCAATCATTTCTACTCCTATAACCATTTTACTTCAGTTCTTTTTTAAATGGAAAGCCCTAATCATAATATTAAAATACCACGCAGAGCCGAATTTAGACTTTACGATATATAATTGAAGACAGTCGGTGGAATATGTTTTACCGAATTTATTTATTTTGTCAGAATCATGTGGGTTTTGTCATGGGATGGTAAGTTCTCGAAATATACAGTACTGTCCAAAGTAACAACGGCCATATAATGTACATTAACGCGCCATTGTTTTCCTTTCTTTGTTTAGCTATAATTGAGGTTTCAGTTCATTGCGCTTGAATGATTATAAGCTTTAAGTCGATCAGCACGCAAAAATTCAAAAGCAAAGCTTGACATTACTTTGCGCCATAAACAAACTGCAGTTTTAACTTCCTATCCATGCTTTCCTGAATAGTTCGACTCAAGCATTTATCACGTTTATAATGTGTTACTTTGCGAAAAATAAGGTGCATGCATGGCAGATACATGTAAGCTCATGCAATCAACAAAAGTTTTCACTATTGGTATATTGCAGCCACAAAAGAATAAAATGATGTGAAAACAAAGAAGTTAAAACTTGAAATTGCCATTCAACAATACTTTTGTTGATTGAAATGCTTTGCTACTAAACAAATGTAAATTAGGCTTTAAGTAGAAGCAATTATTGTAAAATAAAAGAAATAGTGTAAATGAATTGAACTTGGGCAGCACAAGCAAACAATTTAAATCCAAACTGGATTGATTTTTAATAGAATTTCGATTGTAGTCAGTTTAACACATACATTGCATGGGTTAACTCCTGTTGGGAACTTGCCTTACCCCACTAGTACTGCCAGGGGACTGTGCTGGAAAAAAAAGTGTCCCACATGCGGGGAAATATAGGGGCTTTGTAATACAAAATTAGCAATGTCCCCACATTTGCCTTGGATCCTCCCACTCGGGGAAGCCGATTACAAGTGCATAAGCATAAGGTATTGATGACAGCAACAACAATGATAAGCATAAGAACATATGCATGCATATTAAACACCTCCAGGACGACTCGTCTGCAATTTTGTTTTATTCTGTAGAGGTGGTGTCAAAATTTAGCCAGAGATGTTTAATACGCATGCGTATGTTCTTATGCTTATGCATGTCGCTAGCGAGGACCGGGCTTTAGTCTGGTGAATGTTGCAGCTAATTTGTATTAATTAAAAGTACACTGCTTGCCATCATTACTACAAACTGTAAACTGGCACGCAGAGAAACTAAACCAACAAAACAAAGTTACAGCTCAACAGAAGAAATCAGCTATATATAGGTGCGGGTCACCTTTGCATTCCCAACTCAATGTTTGTAAAAGTAATTTCGAATTCTGGATCAAGTGCAAGTCAAACACTACAAACTCAAATCACGCACAAATAGTATGTTTCCATGGACATAGCTTTTTAGATCATGGTCATGTTATGGAAACAATTAGGGCAAAATATCTCATACAAACACTAACTATAACTACAATGTAGTACACTGTATAAATTATTTTCCCGTTATGTTTGTCCTGATTACCCTGGTCTATTCAAACTGAACTCTGTGGTATGTACAGATATTGTAACTGTTAGCCTATATCTCTTCCTTTTTTGTAGGATTTATATTTCTTGATCACAAGGGCATTTTCGAATAAATTTTATATAATTCTAGTTCTTGAACATGCGCCGTGCGGTATTTGCGTTTGAAAGCGTGCTTTGCGTTTGCCAATATAAAAGCGTTCGCTAAAAAATCTGATCAACAACACTCAACAGCTGTAGATCGATTTCTTCACAAGAAGAGTCGCCCTATAGAAACTGGATAAGTTCTGATGGATGGATTTGTTAAGTTTTCCGAATAAATATACGGCCAAATATACCACTGATTCTCAATTTCTGAATGATCTACAAAGGTGTGTTGGACGAAGCCTCCCGGTTAGCTCAGTAGTTAAGCTCCGGTCTATCGAGCGGGAGGTCGCGGGTTCAAACCCCGGCCGGACCGACACTCAGGGTCTTAAAATAACTGAGTAGAAGGTGCTGCCTTTGTGAACCAACTGCAAATGGTTAGACCTTCACGTCTTCTCGGATAAGGACGTAAAATCGTAGGTCCACTCCTAGTATAGTCTCGTACTGATTTAGGAGTAACTCATTAAAGAATTAAAGTGTGATAACCCAAATGGAGGGAAATTCACTTTTCCCTCGTGACAAACTACACAAACTGAACGATTGCTCGTTGAAATGAAAATGGCGCTCATATCCCACAATTCAATGCCATCCCACAATTTAATCCCAGAATGCAATCGTATCCTTCTTGTCCCGATGATGAACACGGAATCTGGGCGCAGGGAATAATTAATTACTCGGGCTGCCTGTGGCACGCGCGAGTCTAAATCTGCAGGCCGTTTTTTTTTGTTCGGTGCAACTGACAAAATTTCTGCGCATGCGTTAAATTATACATTGATTGTTGGCGCTAATAGATTTCTCTCCAGTCCAGTCGCCAGCCTGAGATTCTGCGGACGCTATTCTGAACTCCTGAACTTTGAGGTACGTTTCGTAGGTTTTATGCCACATTTCATTTTACTCTCGGTCATACTACATACCAACGCAAACACCGTGATCGGTAGGCCAACACTAAAATATGTTCGAGCGTGTTTTTGGCTGGTTTAACCGATCTCGTATCGAGACCTGTGTACGTTACACTATAGCTATACAGGTATACTGAATAGCTGATTTATAGCGAAATATAGCGATTTACTAGCAAATATATATATATACACTGTGGTTGAGCAGTTATGGGTTACTATCCTCTATCGAAGTCTGAAGACATCTCAACTCCTGAACTGTGAGAGCAACACTGTCACTCGCCAACACGTGCACGAAGCCAGAATACACACTCAGCACAGAATATGATGAGCCAAGCAATATAATTCAACTCTCAAGGTAAACTTAAACAAGAAACCTCTCACGGCCGAGGTTTTGGTTCAAGAAATTAAAGGCTTCCAACAATTTCCTTTATAGTTCTGTAATATAATGAGCAGACTGACTGAAGTTTTGGAGCAAGAACAGCAGATAAAGTTACACAGAGGCACACAAATTGACTACGAATACAATTAATATGACTTCCAGAGGTTTTCTAGAGTGGACAGTCGCGGAGAAAACTACTTATTCATGTAACACACGTTTACAATTTAGTCTGCTGGATGATTGTCTCAAATGTATATATATTTGTACCACATTATAAGTTGTATCCTGTCCATCCTGTGATGGAGCTATCACTATATTTCTCTACTGTTCTTTCTATCCTGCGGCTCTTTAAAAGGTCAACTTCTTTAATTTACATACGAGAAAAACAAAAATATTAAATTACATATATAATAGGGGAGCAGAGAATGAAAGTCATCGCGCCACCGGCCACTCCTAAAGACTGCTAAATTCAGCTAATAATTATCCCCTTTGGTTATTACTAAGAGGATTTCAAATGAAAGTGTATTTCATCTTCAATCGCATTGGTAACACACCATCAGAAATCTGAAAAAGGGTAGTCCAAAATAAAAAATAAAAATCCTGGAACGCAAAATATAAAAGAAAAAAACCTGCCTTGCACAAACAAGGGCCCAAAAAAATGGCTGCATTGATAAATTTACTGTTTGTAAACACTGACGTCATTTATATATTTGCATATATAATGTAGTTGGCAAAAAAAACCCATGCCATGTGTTTGTATCTAGCGATTTGGCCGCCTCACGAAATACATCAGTCTGAAGTCTCAATTCTGCTTCCATATCCTAATTCTTTTATAAGACTTATAAGTTAAGAGCATATAAGCTTCGATGAAAGGGCTTGCTTGCATTTTGGAAGAACAAGAAAATAATTGCACAGACCTGTGATATTTTATAAGCAACTGACTGCGTTCACGCTTCGTTTCTGCCAACCACAGAATACAACAAATGTGGCGTGACTGGCCTGTGTGACGTCACAGTAAGTATCGCTGTATAGTGGCCCGAGTGAAAGCCCAGATGGGCTCTAGTGTTTCCCCCTGGTGTGGGCACCCGGGGGGGGGGGAATCCCATATAAAAGGGGTAGGGATGCTCGTCGGGCATTTTCGATTTGACCCCTAAGAGGTACTAAAATGGGCGTGGCTCAAGCTTATTTTGACCCCTAAAAGATAATGAAAATGTATATTGATAACAGCTTTTTTGTTCAATTGACACCCGACCCCTAAAAGGTACCGCTTTACATAGAAATGTCTGTGTTTGATGGTGGATACCCTAAGTGGTACCAAACTCCTGATTTTGACCCCTAAAAGGTACGACGAGCATCCATGTACCCCTCACATAAGGGAGTTCCCCCCGGGTGTGGGCAGGATTACTGACTAAGTTTCCAGCTAATCCCGGCATATACTCCATCTCATATCATAACCATATCAATGAACGGGTCCCTCATTTGCTGTGATGAAGGGCTAGCGCTCGAAATGTCAGCTGCTAACTCGCTGCTAGCTAACTCGCCGTTGACATACCGGCTAAATCAACTTTTAGTTGATTATACCAGTGTAGTATCTTCCCCGCCGACGCAGATCAACACATGGATGAAAGCAAATTTAACTTCCTTTTAAAAAAGAAAGACTAGTGCATGCTTTATATTCTGATAAGAAAACACTTTAGCCCGTCAGAGCACGCATTTTATTGCGACTAAGCCGACTCTGTTATAAAATGGCCTACATTTTCTCTCACTAATTCGGTGTAAATTAAACACTTTAAAGGTGTGGGAGTCTTGAAACATCCAGGAATTGAGTGTGCCTCAAATTTCCTCAACTAATTCAGTAATGAAACCGCCTATACACTGAGGAAATAGTACACAGTACTATATAATCTTGAATTGAAAAGTAAAGTAAACTGAAGTAGCGCTTCTGAGCTAGCTGAGGAGTCGGCAAACTGAAGCAACTTTATTTAACGGCGGTAACTCGTGACGGTCTTCACGTAAAATCGTAGGGTCTAACCGTTTTGCAGTTCGAGAACGAGATTGTTTCACAAAGGCAGCACCTTCTACTCAGTTATTTTAAGACCGTGAGTTTCCCGCTCGACAGACCGGAGCTTAACCACTAACCGGGTGGCGGTTTGAGATTTAATATTTTATAGATTAAACCGTAACAATTGGAACAATAGAAGTGGTATGATTGACGTCATCGGAAGCTGGTAACTGATTTATATATTCACGTGCCTTGCAGCCGGATTCCATTGCATGGTACACAGAACGGCAGAAGAACGATAAACTACGGTAAAATCTTACGGAAAGCAAATACGAATAGCCCAAGAGAACTTTGTATCTTTGTACTGGCAAACCTGGTCAGTAGGAGCTAATTGTGGAAAAGAAAGTGGTATCGAATCAAGTACAGAGAACGGTTGACTAGTGAGTAGTGTTTACACAGTTAAGGGGTCTAGTTGCGTAAAGATCCTTATATAGGTTAACAGCCTTGGTTACTTTGAAAGGTACCGAACGTAGAGAGTTTGGCATGCAAACATGGGCAACACCTGCAGCCAAGTTCCACCGGATTTTGAAATAGTGGTGAAAACTGGAGATGTTAAAGGAGCGGGAACCGATGCGAATGTATATTGTGCTCTGGTGAGCGATAATGGCACTCGTTCGCGAGATTTTCGCTTGGACTGTCGATGGAAAAATGACTTTGAGAAAGGAAATATTGACCACTTCAAGGTTGCAAACGGCTCAAGCCTCGGGTCGCTGAAGAAAATAGAACTTTGGCGGGACGACAGTGGTATTGGCGATGACTGGTACGTTGAATGGATCAAAGTAAAACGGCTCGCTGGACCCGATGAGTCGGACATGTTCCCTTGCAATCGCTGGGTGAAAGCCGATCGAAAACTCATTTTGACAAGGTATGACTGCATGCTACCTCAGTTTGACGATCACCCAGAGCAGAGAAAACTCGAACTCGAACAAAAACGCCAGTTATACAAGCTTATTCGCAAGGCTCCGGGAATTCCAAAACAGGTAATGATGACCAGTTTGTTATGTAATACACTAGCTCATTATTTACCTTGTGTGAAGCACAAACATTAACTCCTTTATGGGCGCAAACTTGTTATTTTTCAAATAAGATATTCGTATGCAAACTTTGACGTATTAACGTTTTACTAGCTTAAGTAAAACCTCGTTAGATTTTGGAGTATTTTCAAATTCATTCTGATTTCGCTTGCTGTGTAGACTGCTGTTGAACGATTTGCGTCCAGTTGTCCGTTTGTAAATGGTATTTAGCAGATAATTATTGTTTGGGGTAACATCGAGCATTTTACGTGACACTAATGAACTCAACATGATTCAGTTAAGTTTTCTTTCTTCTAATTTTCATTATCTTCATCAAAGTCGGTTTGGTAGTCAGGTAATTAATATTCGAATTTGGCTGTATACACTGGGTTTTCGCAATCGGTAAGTTGTCCAATCAGTTACGCTTGACATAAGTGCATCTGAAAATAAAAGTTGTATTAAAGAACATTCTTTTGTGAAATAAAACATGTACCTTAACCAAATAATTCCTTTAAAAGGATAACAAATTCGATTTTTATGTTTATTTTAGACTTGTTTTTTATTATTGAGTGTCATATTTGGATTGTAATCTCTTTCAGATTGAAACGTGCCCAAGGGATGAAAGCTTTAGCAATGATTACAAGGCAAGTATCGTCAATATAACCAGTTCGAATGTTGAACTTTTTCCATAATTCAACGTTAGGGGGGAGGGGGGTGGGGGGGGGGGGGGGGGGGGGGGGGGGGGGGGGGGGGGAATTACAAAAACATTCGTGCAGGGGATTGGAAAAAAAATATGTTGTGCAACAAACCGAAGGGAAAAAATTGGAGTAATTTCAGAATTCATTAATAATTCCTTTCTCAACTTTTTCATACAAACCTTCTAAAAACAACCCTGAAAACCCTAACCATTTCGATAAGTGGAGAATTTTGCGCAGTGATCAGTCAAGCGATCTTTTGAGTGGAGGGAGCATTCAGCAACTAAGCCAAAAAAATGTGCAAATGTGATTTGTGCAATCTACATTGTATACTAGTGAAAACATTTTTTTTTTGCAAGCTAGCTGTGTGATAAAAAAATTCTTACATACCTTTCAAAACAAATCCTATCCAGAGAAAATTGCACAACCTCCCCTCCCCCCCCCCCCCCCCCCCCCCCCCCAAATATAATTGTTCATCCCTAAACGCAACAACAAGAACAAACACGCTATGTTGGCGATGTGACCTGTGGCCCTAATGAGTCTTACGGAAATATGTCTTTCAACATTTCGGTGCCCATTGCGTGTTTATCATCAGATCAGAGAAGAACTAGCACATAGGATAATCTGATCTTTTCCGAGTTGGCTTGATTATCAATTTGGTAGCGCAAGCTTTTCCAAACGTTTCAATTCAATTTTGCATTGTTGCTTAACAGCCGTGAAATTAATTCCGTCTCGGACCCGATGCATGCATGATCTTTTGCATTCTCCAACTGTGGAAAGCCTGATGTTTGATTTTTCCGATACACAACATGCTTTTGGATGACATTTTAAGTCGGCAGGGGCTCGTGTACACTATGGAATTCAATGTATTAAAGTTTCATTATCAAGTGACTGCCGATTATTATGTTGTCATGACAATTTTGAAATAAA